>NC_041325.1:14936594-14956414 GCF_004329235.1 Podarcis muralis | reverse complement strand
CCATTTGGCCGCAAATCCACACGCTTCTTTTCCAGGCGTAGCTGGGAATAAAGATAGAACAAGAGGAAGGTAAGCAGACTAAGGGGTAGGCGCGAGTTGCCGAATATTATGACTATACGCATTGGATTTCCACCGGCCCAACTCTTTTATCCTTTCTGCCGGTAACCCCAGGGGGTGCGCGGCCTAAGGTAGCGGCCCCATCCTAAATGAATGCGCAGGTACTCCCTGAGAGGAAGAGGCCACAAGCCTCAATAGCCTTGCGCAATACTCTGTGAATTGATTACCTCAACATGGGCGACCCATCCCGTGGATCAGGAACGGTCCCGGGACAGCTGGTTCTAAGCAGAGGTACCGCCTGGGTGTCCTTTACCGGGCATGGCCCTGTTGCCGAGCGCCGACGAGCTTGAGCAGACACCCTGGCCAGCCGATCAGTCTGGCGACTTGACGTACAAGTACTGACACAGAAAAGATTTTGCGAACTGTACGGTCCTCCACACAACGAGGCCACGAGTTACACCCCGCGCACTACTTCACACACCACCTCACCGAACTGCTGAAGCGCACCGAAGAAGGCTATAGCGTTAAGCTGCCAGAGAGAGCCTTGCCTCGAACCTGGACCAACAAATTGTCCTGAGTTTACGCGTATCTGAGATAGCAATCCGTAGCGAGATCGGCTTACGGCCCACAGCCCTAGGCGTTGCAACCTCCCCAACTTCATGGCTCTGGAAAGGAAATCACTACACGGGTCCTGCGCAAACGTCGCCTTTGAAAAGAAGCTGATGGCCGCTACGTGGATCTTTAAGGTTTTCGTAGCACGTCCGAGGTCATCCAGATGGGACAGGTACTGCAGGACGTCATCAGTAGTGGGAGGTGTGGTTATGTGAACGCCCAGATAACCCAAACCTGAAACCCAGGAAATCACTCCAGGCCTTCTTATAGGACCTGAGCGTGGAAGGTGCCAACGGACGCTAATACTCCCTGTATCACTTTGCGTCTCCAACGTTCCACAGGTACTCCGGAAAGGGTTCGGGCAACAGTTGTGCTCCAGGTGCGAGCGACCGGAAGCGAGGTATCTGGAATCGAGATAAAGCGTCGGCTATATCATTATTGGCTCCGGGTATGAATTTGGCTGAAAATACTATATTGTACTCAAGGCCAACGGAGGACGAAAGCCCGAAGAAGGGAGGAAACCCTCGCAGACCGAGATGATTGTCTGGCAAGAATGTTCACCACCGGCCAAGTTGTCGGTCCTGAAGCACACGCGGCGATCTCGAGAACTCTTCCGTCCAAATATGAACGGCCACCACTATGGAAAGAACTCAAGAAAGGTGAGATCCCGCGTGATGGCTTGACCCTGCCAAGCTGAGGGCCAGCGTTTGCGCGCACCAGCGCCCTTTGAAGTACAAACCAAAGCCTAAAGACCCTGCCGCGTCCGATTGGACCTGAAAGTCTGATGACAGATTCAAGACATCCTGCCAAAGAGAAACCCCGTTATATTTTCCCAAAAATGCTGTCCACACCTCGAGATCCGCCTTGGACCGACCTGGGGAGGCGAACCCCTGTGAGGGGGTGTTTCAAACCGACTGACAGTCTGGCGAGGCGAGCACAGAAAGGGGCGACCGGGTGACACCCACCCTGCACGCGAAATTAAAGTGGCCCAATAAAAGATTGAATTTGCCTAAGGGTGATCTTCCTAAGCTTAAGTGTGTCTGAATTAGTTGTTTAAGGGCTTCAATCTTTTCGGCAGGTAAACGGGATGACTGGGCCACTGTATCCAGCTCAATGCCAAGGTACGTTAGACGCGTGGTTGGGCCCTCCGTTTTCTCCGCAGCTAGAGGGACCCCAAGGTCCTCGGCCAGTGCTGAGAAGGCCTCGAGCAAGGAGGCACACTCCCCCGTGTTGGCTCCACCCACGAAAAGAAAATCAATCCAGGTAATGCGTTGACCCCAATGTGTTTGCCCTGAAACGCAGGGCCCAGTCCAGGAACGTGCTGAAGGCCTCGAATGCCGAACAGGCAACCGCGCAGCCCATTGGCATGGCTCTGTCAACATAGTATTTACCTTGAAATTTAAAACCCAGAAGCCGGAAATCAGCAGGGTGTACTGGCAGGAGGCGGAAGGCCGATTCTATATCACACTTTGCCAACAACGCCCCGGGGCCAAAACTACGGATCAACTTAACTGCCTGATCAAAGGTGGCGTATTTAACCGTGCATAACTCAGGCGGGATGGCATCGTTGACCGAGCCGCCTTTGGAAAGGACAGGTTGTGAATGAGCCTAAATTCACCGGGGGTTTTCCTTGGGCACAATGCCTAATGGGGATATGTGCAAATTTTGGTATGGGTGGACTATCGAACGGCCTGCAACCCTGCCGCGCTGACCTCTTTTGCTATCTTTCTTTCAGCAAACTTCCGGTCTCTCTCTAACTGATTTTTGATTGGGTGAATCTTTCGCAATTAAGGAACCTGCTATGGGAATACGAAAACCGCTTGAAAAACCTTCCCGGAGGTAGGAAGCTGCCTCCTTATCCGGGTAAAGAGACAGAAGGTTGCAAAGGGGGACGAGCTTGATAGGGGAAAAGGGCCATTTCCATGGCTACCTCACCTTCTGTTCCCTGCTGCGGGGGCCCCCCTGGAACTGGGATGATGGAACCCCCGGCCTCCACGAAAGGCTGCTTCCCCCCTTTTAAGCAGGATGTAACTGGGTGACCCCTGGCGCATCTTTCGCATTCATGCCGTGAATTTACAAGATGGCCACTGGCAAAAACCCTTTATTGTACTCCCAGCATACCCGACGCTTAAAATCTTTCCTTGGTCACTCCTGGCCGACCGATATGAGTCGGCTGGTCTCTTCTCCACATACGGACCGACAGCTACAGACCAGATTCCATTCTCGATCTGATCCCAGCGCGCTAATGGGATCCTAGAGGCCTTCCTTCGGAACTTCTTATCATAGCTTATGGCTGCAGCCTCCCCGAGAGGGCACAGGCTGTGCGAATATGTGAAAGGTAAGCAACAAGGTGAACCGCACGCTTGGGGTAAGCTGCGACAATCGTCCCCATAAAGCCTGAAAACCATCGAGCCAATTTTCAAACGTCCTAGGCACGGAAGGGTACTTTGCTCTTTTTCTTACCATAAGAGGGCCTCTTTTCTCCCCTACCTAACTCCTTGCTGGAGGCACTAACCTAAACATGTCGACAAACTCACCATTTAAGATTTTTGCTCGCAATTTAGGGGATAGATGATCACCTGGTATAACATCTGAGGTTGAGTAGGTGGATGTGGTGGCATCTTTTACCAGAGCCCCATCCTTCCACTCCTGGGTCCCCCCGAACTTTTTGCGATGGCAATTGGCCCTCCTTGACAGTGCCCAGTCCGGAAGTCCAGACACTTCCTCGCCCTTCCCCCAATAGGAACCTAGGGACGCGTCGCTATCATATTCTGAAGAAGAAGTACCTGTATCATCATCCGAGTCCTCCCTCCGGGACCTGCTCTTCCTACATGTATGCTTCTTCTTTTCACGCCTCTTACCCGAGGGCTTCTCCACTGACGCAGCGGCGGCGGTGCTCTCCTCCTGTTGCGCGTCTTCATCCGCCGATGAAGCCGCCGAATCAGGCGACTGGACCCTGGGCCGCTTGTCCTGTGAGCGACTAGAAGAGCTGGGGGCAGCAGGATTGTTATTGCGAATGGTCTTAGAAGTCGCTTTCCCCCCCCCCGCGCCCGAGACCCGGATGCCAAAGCCCGTGACTGGGACCTAGTCTGAACCGGTTGTGGGTTGGAAATCGCAGCTGACCCCGGCACATAAGTATCATTAAAGAGGGCGGCCGAAGTACTAGGCAGTTCATCCCAATGGGAAGATTGAGAGCTCTCTGGGAACTCCTGAGTCTCCGGGATGACATCAGGGGAAGAGCGCACAGCAGGATTGAATTTAACGAAGTAGGAGACCCAGTAACACAGAAACTTTTCCTTTTAAACTAAGCACAAAACAAGACAGCGTGCGCCCTGCAGCTGATGGGCGGCTGAAAGCAGCCGGCAGCGGCCAAGATGGAGGGACCACGTGGGCTGCAACCTTTTCCCTTTAAGCTACACGATCAGGGAAAAGTTCCTAACTACTCTAGCGGGATTTAAAACGCAAGCTGCAACTGAGGCAGCAAATAGTGATCCTGATTGCCGCTGCAGAAACCGGGGAAAAATTACAGAAAACGCACGCAATAAAAGCACTCAGCGGGAAGGACAGTACAACCGCACAGAACACGCCACCTACGCAAAAGCCCAAGCCGCCGCCGCGTTAGGGACAAAAGCCCACAGAAAAGCCAAAAGCAGCACCAATACTTCCCTGGCTTCCGCTGTAGCGATCTCCTGTCCAGCTGACTCGCAAGGGGCGAAGAAGGAAGAATGAGGCCGGGGAAGGCTGGCGCTGCAGCAAAATGCTGCTGAACACGCCCCCTCCGTGGCCCCTGGTTGGATGGCCACCGAGGGGGCGTGAGCGCCAGCCAGGTGAGCGGGCAGCAGGGGGCCACGCCCCCTGCTAGCCGAGGCTCGGGCTCCGACCACAACCCCTCCCCTCCCTTTCAGGGAGGAGAGTCTTTTCCAGCCACTTTATCATCTTGGCCGCCCTCCTCTGCATATGTTTCCCCTTGTCAATATCCTGGATCAGTTGGTAGCGCATAGAGAGCCAGTGTGGTGTAGTGGTTAAGAGCGGTGGACTCGTAATCTGGTGAACCGGGTTCAATTCCCCGCTCCTCCACATGCAGCTGCTGGGTCACCTTGGGCCAGTCACACTTCTTTGAAGTCTCTCAGCTCCACTCACCTCACAGAGTGTTTGTTGTGGGGGAGGAAGGGAAAGGAGAATATTAGCCACTTTGAGACTCCTTCGGGTAGTGATAAAGTGGGATATCAAATCCAAACTCTTCTTCTTCATAGACTAGATGACCCTTGTGGTCCCTTCCAACTCTACAGTCCTTAAACTGTGGCGCCCAGAACTAGACTCAGCATTCCAGGTGTGGCTTGACCAAGGCAGAATAGAGCAGGGACACGGGTGGCACTGTGGTCTAAACCTCTTGGGCATGCCGATTAGAAGGTTGGCAGTTTGAATCTGTGCAACAGGGTAGCTCCCGTTGCTCTGTCCCAGCTCCTGCCAACCTAGCAGTTTGAAAGCACACCAGTGCACGTAGATAATTAGGTACCACTGCAGTGGGAAGGTAAATGCTGTTTCAATGCTCTCTGGTTTCCGTCACGGTGTTCCGTTGTGCCAGAAGTGGTTTAGTCCTGCTGGCCACATGACCCGGAAAGCTGTCTGTGGACAAACGCCGGCTCCCTCGGCCTGAAAGCGAGATAAGCACCTCAACCCCATAGTCGCCTTTGACTGGACTTAACTGTCCAGGGGTCCTTTACTTTTTACCTTACACCAGGTGCGGCTTGACCGATCGAAAGGTCGGCGGTTCGAATCCCCGCGGCGGGGTGCGCTCCTGTCGTTCGGTCCCAGCGCCTGCCAACCTAGCAGTTCGAAAGCACCTTCGGGTGCAAGTAGATAAATAGGGACCGCTTACTAGCGGGAAGGTAAACGGCATTCTGTGTGCTGCGCTGGCTCGCCAGATGCAGCTTGTCACGCTGGCCACGTGACCCGGAAGTGTCTGCGTACAGCACTGGCTCCCGGCCTATAGAGTGAGATGAGCGCACAACCCTAGAGTCTGGCAAGACTGGCCCGTATGGGCAGGGGTACCTTTACCTTTACCTTTACCTTTAAAAGATATTACCCTTTTCTGTGCTGAAACAAGGCCTAAGCTGGATGCAAGGCATGGCTCATGCTAGGGTCAAGTCAAGGCAAGGTAGGGCAGTGCTTGTCCTGTACTCTAGGAATCCAGAACTCTGATACAGTGCCGCATCCTCAGACCAGAGAGGCTCTGGCTGTACAGGCTCATTGGGAAGCAGCGCTTCTGAGGCTGTCCCTGTGTGAGCTTCCCCTTCTTGTTCAGAGTACTCGACTCTTCCTCACCTGCAGAAGAGGAACCTGACTCCTGGTCCCTGACAGACAATTGCATTGTACTGAATTAACAGCTGTCTGGAAAACTTGTTGGGGCTGTCTCAGATCTATTCCTTCTTGTTTCCCCACCCGCCTCTCCCTGCTTTTCAGCAGCTGCAGTTGGGAGGAAGATTGACATCTTAGAATAATGGTGACACAGCGCAAAACACACACACACAAAAACCTTCTTGTTGTAGCATGCATATATTCATTGAACTGGAATAAGGGATTAAGGTGGCTTGATGGGGCCAAGGAAGAGACACAAATAGAGTTTAGTTTTGGAATTGAAAGGTAAAAGGTAAAGGGACCTCTGACCATTAGGTCCAGTCGCAGCCGACTCTGGGGTTGCGACGCTCATCTCGCTTTATTGGCCGAGGGAGCCGGCGTACAGCTTCCGGGTCATGTGGCCAGCATGACTAAGCCACTTCTGGCGAACCAGAGCCGCACACAGAAATGCCGTTTATGTTCCCACCAGAGTGGTACCTATTTATCTACTTGCACTTTGACGTGCTTTCGAACTGCTAGGTTGGCAGGAGCAAGGACCAAGCAACAGGAGCTCACCCCATCGTGGGGATTCGAACCGGCGACCTTCTGATCAGCAAGTCCTAGGTTCTATGGTCTAACCCACAGCGCCACCCGCGTCCCTTTTTGGAATTTGCACACACACAAAAACCCCAATTAGTTTCTGGGTTCAGTTCAGCTTGGTACCACGAAACCTTAAGGACCACCCATACATCTTATAAACCAGCCCAGACCCTGCAACACAGGCAGGCAGTCCACAAAGCAGTCTGAAGCAGTCTGAAGCCACTGCTAATAGCTGGGGCTGCACCTCCTGTCACCTCTCCACCAGCAGCAGTGCCACCACTCCCCACACCATCACGCTTCCCCCCCGCACAGGTGGAGCTGGCTGCGCATAGCTGTCAACTTTTCCCTTTTCTTGCAAGGAATCCTATTCGGAATAAGGGAATTTCCTTTAAGAAAAGGGAAAAGTTGACAGCTATGAGCTGGCGCCCCTGCTGCTACCTTCTGACTCTTGCCACTGCTGGGCACCTGGTGGTTGGCTCCCAGGTCTTGCCACTGCCAGGCACTCATTGCTCCTCAATGCTTTCCACCTTCACAACCCTGGAGGCTGCTGCAGCATGCTCAAGTGGCAACTCCTCTATTTGCTCCTGGGCCACTCTTCAAGTTCACCTGTGGTAGAGGAGCACAGCAGCAGGATCGAGCAGGAGGGGGCAAGTATGTAGCAGTGGGAAGAGGGGCAGGAGGTGGGGATCACAGCCAGGGTTTTCGCCTCTAGTGGCAAACATCCTGGGCCACCCCTGCCTTGTGGTGTCTTCATCAGAGGCTCTTCTCTGTGGACCCTGCGCAAGGGGGTGTAGGGGGTGGCTACACAAGAATGAATAATTCATATATTAGAAAGTTAAAATGTTTTGCACTCACACCAACTCATTTTTATTTTATTTTATCACAACCCTAAGCATTTATCTGACTCCCAAGAATCCAAGCTATTTTGTTCTTCATTAAATTATCAACACACACACACACACACACACACAGTTACACCTACACATAAAAATTCATATTACACAAGGTGGGAAGGGGGGAAATGGATTGAGGTAGTAATAAACAGAGACCTACAGCAAGTGATTAAGTGACAAAGTCTTTTCTGGCTCAGAATAGTAGGGGTGATTCATCCTTGGACAGACGTTCTGCAAACATGCAAAAATGGGAATTGCTGGGGGAGGGAATTCTCCACCTCCAGCACCCGAGGGCCCAAGCTGCTGCAGTTTTGGTGTACACCACTGACTGTCAATGCTGTGAGTTCTGCTTGTGCCCACCCCTGCTTGAAAGAGTGTGGACTGATTCCAGGACCCTAATTTCCTCAACCAATTGCCCTCACTGTCTTAAGTGGACAGCGATGGCCATCTTTTTGGAAGGGGCAACTTTCCTATGCTGTGGAGGGTTGTACATATTGCTGCTGCTGCTTGCCAAGGTTTCCAAGTTGCAATTAAAATTTAAAATATTTACATCTGCCTTGCTGCTCTGTCGTTCTTCCTTCGCCTTCTGGTGTTCCTCTAAATATGAGGTTTTCAAAGGTGCTCCTTTCGTGCAGTTTCACACTGAGCAGAGTTCACACCGGGCTTGTCTTGCAAAGCCAAGAATAGCTTGTGTCTGGGTTGTTTTGTGGCTGCTCGTGTAAGAGCACACAGCCTGGAAGCAAGTTGGGGCAGCCCTCCACAGCAAGTGAGAAAGAAGTCTGTAATATTAATGAGCCCATTTTCCGGCTGAGTGGGAGTACCGAAAGTTACAAAATACTGCTCTTTATGAATGCTGTTACCAGCGCAAAGGGCCAAGGTTAAAAAGCATGACATTTTTTCTTTGGGAAAAGCTGCTGGGAGATGTCTTAAAATCTATCAAAATCGATCGCCCTAAACAATTTTCTTGTGCTTGGGGCTCTTTTAACAAGCCTGATTGTTGAGTGTATTAGAATACCATCCCTGAAAAGAGCTTTGGCATACATATTGTTTGCATCACCTTGAGCCAATAGGGAACATTAAGGGCGAAAATCGAACAGACCCTATTTGTACACAAAATGAGTTCATTCTGCAGACATAGCAATTCCAAATTAAAGATAAAGGGACCCCTGACCATTAGGTCCAGTCGTGACCGACGATGGGGTTGCGACACTCATCTCGCTTTATTGGCCGAGGGAGCCGGCGTACAGTTTCCGGGTCATGTGGCCAGCATGACTAAGCCACTTCTTGCAAACCAGAGCAGTGCACGGAAACACCGTTTACCTTCCCGCCGGAGTGGTACCTATTTATCTACTTGCACTTTGACGTGCTTTCGAACTGCTAGGTTGGCAGGAGCAGGGACCAAACAATGGGAGCTCACCCCGTCACGGGGATTCGAACCGCCGACCTTCTGATCGGCAAGTCCTAGGCTCTGTGGTTTAACCCACAGCGCCACCCACGTCCCTGGGAGATGTCTTAAAATCCATCAAAATCCACCGCTCTAAACAATTTCCTTGTGCTTGGGGCTCTTTTAACAAGCCTGATTGTTGAGAGTGTTAGCAATATCATCCCTGAAAAGAGCGTTGGCATACATATTGTTTGCATCACCTTGAGCCAATAGGGAACATTAAGGGCGAAAATCGATCACACCCTATTTGTACACAAAATGAGTTCATTCTGCAGCCATAGCAATTCCAAATTGCTGCCCCCTTAATTCCAAGAGGTATGGTTCAGGTGACCTGGCCAAACTTTGACTATCAACACATGATTTGGGTTCCCATCCTCCCTCGTTCCCCTTCATGGTTGCAGTTCCTATAAAAGGTAAAGGTACCCCTGCCCGTACGGGCCAGTCTTGCCAGACTCTAGGGTTGTGCGCCCATCTCACTCAAGAGGCCGGGGGGCCAGCGCTGTCCGGAGACACTTCCGGGTCACGTGGCCAGTGTGACAAGCTGCATCTGGCGAGCCAGCGCAGCACACGGAAACGCCGTTTACCTTCCTGCTAGTAAGCGGTCCCTATTTATCTACTTGCACTCGGAGGTGCTTTCGAACTGCTAGGTTGGCAGGCGCTGGGACCGAGCAACGGGAGCGCACCCCGCCGCGGGGATTCGAACCGCCGACCTTTCGATCGGCAAGTCCTAGGCACTGAGGCTTTTACCCACAGCGCCACCCGCGCCCCGCAGTTCCTATAGTTTCGTATAAAAACCAAATCCAATAAATTAGGTTTTGCACAAACTATAGCTTGCTTCCAAAGCAGGACTGGAAATCTTGTTTAAATGCTGGTTTCCAATACTGCTTTAGGGACAAACTTCATACAGTGCAAATCAGGAAGCGAAACAGAGTGTAAAGGATGAAGTATGTGTTGAAGTGTTTACACATGCACATCATAGTTTGGTGATGATATCTGAATTGGGGTGTGTTGTTTCCTTTATCGTTTTTTACAATAAAAAAAATCTCAAAGTAACTTGACAAAAATAAAATACAACTCATAAAAGCTATTCAAAGGCTGAAAAGAAAAGGGGGGGAAAGCAAAATACAGAATACATAAAATGCCCATCTAGCAGTATGTTAATAAGGATCAAGGAGGGAGGATATTAGGTTTACAGCGTGTTACAATCTAAGAGAAAATGTTATGAAAATGCTCTGTCGGTGGCCAAACTGGCCAAAATGTATAAGAATAGATCTGAAACTTGTTGGAGATATAAAAAGGGGAGTGGTTCATATATGCATATGTGGTGGGAATGTGAAAAAATCAGAGAGTTCTGGGACATTTTATATAATGAATTAAAAAAGATACTCAAATTCCCATTCACAAAAAGACTAGAGGCCTTCTAATTAGGGATAATGTCAACTGAAATCAAGAAAGAAGTAAGACCACTCTTTATGTACGCAACATCTGCAGCCAGAATTCTGGTCGCAATGAATTGGAAGAGTGAAATTACACCTACAAAGTCAGAATGGCAGGTAAAAATGACAGAATACATCCAATTGGCAATAATGACGGGGAGAGTTAGAGGGTACTCAGTGCAGAGGGTGAATAAAGAATGGATAGTATTAAAAGAATATTTGAAAAACTGCTATGATAGCAAAAATCTCCTGGCAGACCTTGAATGATTCTTGTAATGTATAGATAATAAACTAAAGAATTTTTCTCTGAAGGAAATTAAGGAAACAAAGTACAATAACATGCTACTGTGTAAAAAAAAATAGCAAATGAGATACAGCTTTTTGAGAACCACTGGAAGTTTATTTTATCTTTATTCTTTCTTTTCTTTCTTCTTTTTTCTTCTTCTCTATTTTTTGTTATATTTTTCTTTTTTCCGTGTAGTGTACGTGCATAAATTGTAACATGGTGAATTGTTGTGTAAATATGTGTTGAATGTTTAATAAAGATTTATTTTTAAAATATTTAGAAAATAAAATTTTTTAAAAATAAAATAATAAGGGCCAAGCCCATTAATTAACTAATGACTTGGGGAAACAGAAGGGTCTTAGCCTGGTGCCTAAGAACTGCCAAAGATGGCGTCAAGCACATCTCCTTGCCTGGAATAACATTCTACAGACAGTAGCCACTACTGAAAAGGCTCATTTCCTTTGGCAGTGCAAACTTTTTTCTGTTTATTGCTTCCCACCCCCGAATGCTAATTTCCATTTAAAGTCCTGATATTCAAATACAGGCGACTCCCCATTTATGCTGGGGGTTACACTCTGACCCCTTGCACACATATGTGAAATGAGTGTTAATGGGGAGCAGCCCCAGAAGCCTAGAAGTGGGGGGAGAGGCCTGAAGAGCCTCAACAAAGTCCTACTGTGCCTCTTGCTCATGAGGAGACCCTCCCCGGAACCCGAAGGGGACGTCCTCTTTGGGGAGGGAGGGTCTCAGTGAGCCAGAGACTTGTTGAGGCTGTGCTCAGCAAAGCCCTGCTAAACCCCTCTACCTATCCGGGTTGTGTGAGCCGGAGGCGCAGCGGACATTCCTGCTAGCAGCTGCTATGTGGGAAAGCGCAGCAGCTATTGCTGCTGCTTTTCTGCGCATCAGCTGTTAGCTGGGAGGCTGAACAAAGCCCCACTGTGCCCCTGGCTCACATGGAGACCTTCCTAGGAGCCCAAAGAGGACACTCCCTTCAGGCTTCAGGGAGAGTGTCCTTGCAAGCTGGAGACACAGTAGGACTTCGTCAAGCCTTTGCAGGCCTCTCCCCCAACCTCTGGGTTTCTGGGCCTGTTTGTATGCACAGTTGCATGTGAATTAAATGTGCATAAATTGAGGGGCAGGGAATGCCTGTATATATTTTTGAAGGCTGGGTAATGCGTATATGGCCGGTGCTGATTTTTAAAAAGTTTTATTATCTGGTTGAAATTCGTAACCTTTATATTTTTGTGCTACTTTCTCTAGGAAATAGAGGATCTTCGGAAACAGGGTGAAATCATACCAGAGTTGATGACAGAATGTGAAACAGTCTCTGAGAAATTGCAGGTATGAATGGTTATTATTATTCAGTATGTATTTTCAGTTTTAAAAGGAAAATTATACTCCACTTAAGACCTATAGCCAGAATGTTTATGTTGGGGAAACTGAAGCGTATGATTCATGCTGGATGATGATGGCGCAGGTAGAGATGTGAAGGTGTTGGAAAAACGATTTCCTCTTAACTTTTACCCAGTTTTCCCTCTTGGTCCTCTACTCCTCTGGGGTCATGTCAGGATAATGCTGCTTGCTCGCTTGGAGAGCCAAGCAGTAGGGAAGTAGCCACAGCGTTTCCCCTTCCATTCATGAATGCAAGTTACTTTAGTGCAGGTATAATCATAACACAGATGGAAAATATTAAGACACCTTAACTGCTCAGGCCAACAGTACAATAATGGCTTAGTGCAATGCTGTCTTCTCAGGACCTGTCAATGAATGAGTGCTCTAGTAGGAGGGAGAAGTGGACTCCCTGATCACAGGTCTCTAAAAGTCACCCTGAGAATGGACTCAAAGCAGCCTAAGGGAATCAGGGAATAACTGCAGAACAACCAAATCATAAATTCATGCTTCCATTTATTTAATTGCATTAGTGTGCAATTGGGTAGAATAACACCTCCATGTTTTGTGTTCCTTATCTCCATAAAATAAAAGAGCTAGAGAAATGGGCGTAGCTAAGATTTTCCCAGTAGTGATGTATGGAAGTGAGAGCTAGACCATAAAGAAGGCTGATCGCTGAAGAATTGATGCTTTTGAACTATGGTGCTGGAGGAGACTCTTGAGACTCCCATGGACTGCAAGAAGATCAGACCTCTCCATTCTTAAGGAAATCAGCCCTGAGTGCTCACCGGAAGGACAGATCCTGAAGCTCAGGCTCCAATACTTTGGCCACCTCATGAGAAGAGAAGACTCCCTGGACAAGACCCTGATGTTGGGAAAGATGGAGGGCACAAGGAGAAGGGGACGACAGAGGACGAGATGGTTGGACAGTGTTCTCGAAGCCACCAGCATGAGTTTGACCCAACTGCGGGAGGCAGTGGAAGACAGGAGGGCCTGGCGTGCTCTGGTCCATGGGGTCACGAAGAGTCGGACACGACTAAACAACTAAACAACAACAACAAGGATTTATTTGGGAGCGAGGCAGGCTCCCAAATAAATTATTATTATTATTATTATTATTATTATTATTATTATTACTACGGTATTTATGTTAGGTGCGGCAGAACTGAGTAATCTGTGATGCAATTGGTCAGTTAAATATTTTGATTTATTTACTTTATTTATTTAGGGGGCAGCTGCCCGTCCCCCCCTGCACTCCTGGCTACACCCATGGCTGGAGACATATTTTTCAATAAAAGCAGTATGTTTAGGGAGGGGCCTGAATTACTCAAGGGATGAGAGAGCCTTCGGTGCTAAAGTCCTGGTTGCTATCCTGTGCTGCTGGCACTCCACTGACTTAGCCTTCTTCTGCCTTGGAAGCTCAAGCCTGTAGAAGGTGTACCCTGTTTTACAATTTAGGAACAGCTTCATCTGTAAATCTTTCATCTCAACCCATGCATCATGAATTTGTTGAGGAGAGGCAACATTGGACTCTATCCTCTGGGGCAAAGCATTTCAAATACAGGCTTATATTGATGATGTAAAGTCCATTGCTAGGGAACTTTATTATTATTATTATTATTATTATTATTATTATTATTATTATTATTATTATTATTATTATTTATTCTCACTGTCTTCCTACACATTCAGCCAGGGAGACTCCAGATATTTATTTTTCTTGTTGTTTTTTTTAAAAAAATGACATTGAGTTCCAGAACGAAATATCAGTTCCCAGGCGCTGTTTGGTCAGGTTGTATTTGTGGATGGGAGAGCCAGGACCCAAACCAACTTCAGATAATGTTTAGAACAAATTCTGAAGCGCTAGCAATGGCAGTAATATATGCAGAGCAGGGCACATAAATTCCAGCCAAGAGCTGCCCAAAGTGACCTCGTTCAAGGCAAAGCATCTCTTCCACACCCTTCTGTGTCAGATTAAAATAATAGCCTTTCCCCTGACAGAGTTTGCTTGCAGGTAGGTTTGCAATGGACACAATAAATAAGAGATGCAGTGATAGGGCAGGTATGGGGAGGGCCTTTGCTCTTTCTGTTATTGTTGAGACATTAATGCAACTTTTTTTTTTTTAAGGCTGCTGAGAAAAGGAATAAAGACCTGGAAGAGAAAGTCAGAGCTCTAAGGACAGAGGTGGAAGAGAGCAAACACAGACAAAACAACCTTAAGACTGAGTTACAGACTTTTTTAGACGTACTAGATGGAAAGATTGATGAATTGCATGACTTCCGGCAAGGACTATCTAAACTGGGAGTTGATAACTAGGGAATAGCAACATATATCTTTTTGTAAACTAACATTGGGTGGGTGTGCATTTTAATCCTAAATGTCTGTTCCACAAAAAAAATAACCAGAGTATTCTTCTTGTTTGCAATGTGATTTGTACATAGAATTTAAAGATTTAATGGTTCTCTCCCCCACTACCCATTCTTCCTTTTCTTTCTTTCTTTCCAAAAATTGTTGTTGACTTTTCTTTTTTAAGGTAGAGCTTTGTTTATCTTCCTGCTTCTGGACTTTGAGGGTTTGGGAACAGGTGGGGGAGGGTTCTTGCCTCAGGAAAATGGAACTAGACCTACCTTAAAATGAATATGCATTAGTTGTTGCAGGGAAATTTCTATCTTAAGGGCTGCTGCAACCATAGAAACAGGAAGCGAGCCTTTTCCTAATCTTGATTATCAAGCCCTGTGCAGTTTTATTTGTGTGTGTGTGTGTAACAGACCACAGTGAAGATGAGAGAAGATGCTTGCAATTTGTCCATGGGCTTGAAAAAGAAAAATGCACTTGGGAGCAGCCATTGGCAGGTAGAGAAATATTCTTTTAGTAGATGCTCAAAGTAGAGGATCAAATTGTGAAGCCTCATTTGAAGAATTCAGTGGTGGCTTTTTATTTAATAATAAAAAAAATACCCACGAGGCCTTTTCATACAGAATTTGCCATGTTCAACAATGTGCATTTGAAATCGGTGTAGAAATCGCAATGTGTTCAGGTGTAGCCCTTTGCACTCCTGGTAGAATGGACGTGGAGGTAGTTACCCAAAGTTGGTTGGCGGTTTCCAAGCCTTTGAGGGTGTTTAGAAATGCAGATGTTGTACATTAGCCATCTGAATGCCGGAGAAATGGGCACTGTTCCTAGGAACAGTGGCGTAGCGTGGGGGGTGCAGGGGGGGCCGGCCGCACCGGGCGCAACATCTGGGGTTAGGGCAAATCCACAGGTTAGGGGGCGCAAATCCACAGGTTAGGGGGCGCAAATTACTTGCCTTGCCCCGGGTGCTGACAATCCACGCTACGCCACTGCCTAGGAACCAGGGTCAGTTCACTCCCAGAGCAAAGGATGTTAAGTAGGGAACCTCAGGCCCAGGAGTCAAATGCCTCTCCAGCTGTCCCTTGGAAGTTCTCCAACGCCACATCCCTCGCTGGTCCTGCTTTATACAAGTGTTTTTGCCTGGCTGGAATTTGCCCTTGAACTCTGGCAATGCCTTTTGCTTCTCCGGATGGAGAACAGAGCAGGCTGTGTGAGCGTGCATAGGAACTAAGCCTGTTACACAGAGGTAATATTAACGTTCTTTGCTCCATCCACTGGCATGTGGCCCTTGGGCTGGAACAGGTTTCCCATCCCTGATGTAAGCAGTTGGCCCTACAAGTTGCTGCCCCTAGCACTGGCTGGCAGCACCATTTTTACGTTCAGGATACAGGTATTTGTTTTAAAACCATTTATGTTGCACCTCTTCACCCAGAGAAACCTCAGACGTTGGTTGCAACAAAGACTTTAAACCAGGGGTCAGCAAACTTTTTCAGCAGGGGGCCAGTCCACTGTCCCTCAGATCTTGTGGGGGGCCGGATTATGTTTTGAAGAAGAAGAAAAATGAACGGATTCCTATGCCCCACAAATAACCCAGAGATGCATTTTAAATAAAAAGGCACATTCTGCTCATGTAAAAAACACACTGATTCCCAGACCGTCCACTGGCCGGATTTAGAAGGCGATTGGGCTGGATCTGGCCCCCTGGCCTTAGTTTGCCTACCTATGCTTTAAACCATCGTGAGGATTTTAAAGAGCCTGTTTGAATAAAAGTATCAGTGACATGGAAATAAGGGTGGAAGCAAGACAAAGGAGCAGGTAAATTATAAATAAACGGTTCTGAATTTCTCAGTTGTTGCCAAAAGTCTAGGCAACAAGGGGAAAATGTGGTTAATTGGTGCCGTGCTGGCTATGAGGTTGGTGCCTGATGTAAAGATATTAGATGCAGCAGCAACCAGGCACGAATTGGAGGGGAGGGGAATGGAAGAGTTGTTGCAGACAGTGGCACTGGTTGCAACTGGGTTTTAGAATTAAGTCTCCATCCAAGAGTCCTCAATCCAAGAATTCAGTGGGGTGTCTTCAAACTAAGCATCAAGACACATGGCCACCTAAAAAGGAACAACCTGGGACATCAACCCACCTTGAAGGTTTCTGCTCTGCCCCCAAAGACCTGCTCTTTAATTGCAGATGAATCAAGGCTGGCGGTGGTCACATCTGGGATGAAACGAGAAAGTCATTTTCACATGCTCCAAAACACTCCCGTTAGCGCCTTCAGCTTCTTTCAGGGCTGAGCCCCTGGAATTACAAAAACCGGGTCCTGGGGCAGAGTCGTATCTCAAACTAAGCTCTGTACGAACCTTCCCAATCTTGTGCCTTCTACATGTTTGGGGCTACGTCTTCCATCACCCTGGCCATGCTAGCTGGGACGGATGGGAGCTGTCTAAAACTTCTAGAGGGCACCGGGGAAGGCTGCTGACACAAATGTCTGTCAGCTACTGAGACTGTATCACACTGGAAAACACTTTTTAGTCATGCCCGTTATGGATCTTAGTACTGTACTGGTAGTTACCCGAACTCACCTCCTTTGCCTGCCATGCAGATGTGTGGAAACTCAAAGGTGCCCTGCCTAACAGTGAGCTACCTCCTCTTCCATTTTTCTGTCCTGTGTGTTAAGCGCCTGCGGCTCCTAACTGCTTTTAAAACTGCAGGAGGGAGTTCAACTCATCATTCACAGTGCTCTCTCCTTTTGTGTCTGCCATTGCATGGGTGTGTGATTCAATTTTCTCTGCTCTTAATATAAAAAGCCACCTTCTTATTGAAAAAGCATTGGACATAAAGCTCTCATTTTGGACTGTGTGACTCTCCCATTTCCTCGTAAGGTGCAAAGTATGAAGAGGGCAGTTTGCAACAGCTTCTTAGCTGATGAAACCTGATCCACTGCCAAAACAGTTAGCTATTCTTTCTGCTGATATATATGCATATCTATATTGCAGTGTGCCATGGGGTTTTATGGTGGTGACGGAGTCCGTGATTGCTTGAGCTTTTGCCTAATGTCTTGGTGGATAGTGGGGAGCGGAGAGAGGAGTCTGGCTGCCATTGGGTGAGCTTCTCAGATTCTAGAGAGGCAGGGTTAGCAGATGGGCCTAGGAAAGGAGGTTCAGAGTAGTGAGTGGTCCATAGGGAGGTGCGAGAAGAGAGGCGCAAGGCACAAGGATCTGAATGCACAAGCAGAGTTAACAAAACAGATCTGAAATAGCAAGCCAAGCATTTGGCTGCACCCAAAGCACACAGCTCTCCTTAATTTTTGCTTCCTTTGGCTCCTGAGAGCAAAGCCATCTGCTCACCAGTAAACCTTTCCCACTGAACTCCTTGGAACCAAATTTCCTGCCCACCCCATGCCTCTAATCTGATTTCTCGCTGCTTTGAGCCTCCGCCTAACCTACTTTTTCCTTCTTCCACAATTCACAGGCTCCTGATCCAAGATCACAAGTATTATCTGTGTAGGTGCCGGTGACGGGCTGGGTTCAGAGCTTCTCTTTCAGGTCAGAACCAGGTGACTTAGGTGTGAGCTTAGGCTGAGCTGAAGCCATGATGAGGAGCATGTGGGCAGCACAGGCCAAGGCCAACAGGGTGACAGGACTGGCCTTCTGTGCTATGTCCTCTTCTTTGGCAATTAAAACACGGAGGCAGTCCTTTGCCAGGAGCAAAGTCTTTGACATTTTAGAACTGAAACAGGCTTCTACAAAACCTACAGCTGCCATAAATAACACCAAGGCTGTCTTGTATTTTATTTTATTTTTTTACAAAAATCATTTAAAGGCCTGTGTTTTTACACCCCAGCCCCTTCTTTAGTCTACCATCTGCTGCACTGGTTTTGTGTAGTGGTGAGTTGGCCAGGAGAGATTGCACGTTTGTTGTGCTATTAAGTTGGGCTACCTCTGTCTTCCCAGAAAGTGGGGCTGTCCTAGCAGTAGTCAGAAGATTTCAAGATGTTGATCATAGATATTTTCCTCCCCTTTTGAAGTGACCACAAACCAGATCATTTGGGATCAAGTGGGGCTTTAGAACCATTGCTCATTGGTAGAGGGCATGCAATGATGCCAGCTTCAGTCCCCAGCATTTGCACTTAAAAAGGGTCAAGCAGCAGGTTATGGTAACAACCACTCTCACCCTGGGAAACCTGGAGAATTGTTCAGTTGTATTCAGTCAGCCACTATTGGCTAAATGAAACAAATATTCTGATATAATAAGGCTGCATCTTCCTGTACCCCGAATCTGGCTCCTAAAGCAATTTGGGGAGCCTCAGGTGCTGCTGCCATATTCAATGCTTGCTCCCAATTTAAAAAATGGCAAAAAGGGTCCATACTAGCATTGTGTTTCCCTGAGGACTTTGCATGGCATGCCTGGAGATGTGTAAGAAATTTGATTCAGTTCATATTTGAATGTGAATGAAGCTACATAATTTGCACTATCCAAATACATAAATTGAAACACAGTCATCTTTTGGAATGTACGCGTTTTCGAATTTTGCAATGCTGTTCTACAGCCAAGTAATGGGTACAAAGAACGAATATACCAGGGTAAAGTGAAAATAATGATGTATACAAAAAAATTACTGTACAATATTTGGAGAAATTGCTTTGCAAAAATGTGCATTTTATGGGAAACTGCATACAAGTATACAGTGGTACCTCGCAAGACGAATGCCTTGCAAGACGGAAAACTCACAAGACGAAAGGTTTTTTGTTTTTTGAGCTGCTTCGCAAGACGATTTTCCCTATGGGCTTGCTTCGCAAGACGGAAACATCTTGCAAGTTTGTTTCCTTTTTCTTAACACCGTTAATACAGTTGCGACTTGACTTCGAGGAGCAACTCATAGCACGCGGTGTGGTAGCCTTTTTTGAGGTTTTTGAAGACTTTGGTGATTTTTGAAGCTTTTCCAAAACTTTTCCGACACCGTGCTTCGCAAGACGAAAAAAAAACGCAAGATGACAAAACTCGCGGAACGAATTAATTTCGTCTTGCGAGGCACCACTGTAAGTACATATTAAGAGAGATTTGCACTAAAATGCTGGTGAATTTTCATAAGCAAGTGCATTTCTCAAACTGATGTGGAGAACTGGACTTAAGACCGGATAAACAAGAAATTCAGAGTTACCAAAATTCAGAGGAACCTAGTCATGCCTCAGCAGGTTTATTTGCATAACTGAATGGATTTCTAACCAGACTTTCAGGGTGCATTGCCCTCACAAAATATTTTGCCGAATAAATTTAAAGTGCGTAAAGTGAGCATAATAACCAATGGTCAACAAATACAATACAATTGGCATTGCAATGTCATGAATTTAAAACCAACAACAAACTTTCCCCAAGCACAGCGTAAACAAAGGCAGGCTGGATCAAAATGCCCAAGAGC
>NC_041325.1:14919629-14935594 GCF_004329235.1 Podarcis muralis | reverse complement strand
GACAGTCTGTCCCCGGACCTCTTCTGAAGGCTGGGGGGGGGGACAAGGGCTTTTCTTCCCACCCCCAGCATTTTAAAAAACCCTGGGACAGCGGAGGACTTCTCCGCTGTCCGGGGCGATCTTAAAATGCTGGCGGGCGGCATTTTAAAATCGCCCCGGACAGCGGAGGACTTCTCCGCTGTCCGGGGCGATTTAAAAGCCCCTGGGAAGGCAGGCAGGGGGGACAAAGACTTTCGCCCCTGCCCGCCTTCAGAAGGTGTTCCCGCCCCCCGCCCCGCTTCGGAACAGCTTTCCGAAGTGGGGCGGCTGGGGCAGATGTCCCCGCCCCCCCTCCCCGCTTCGGAACAGCTTTCCGAAGTGGGGCGGCTGGGGCAGATGTCCCCGCCCCCCCTCCCCGCTTCGGAACAGCTTTCCGAAGTGGGGCGGCTGGGGCAGGTGTCCCGCCCCCCTCCCCGCTTCGGAACAGCTTTCCGAAGTGGGGCGGCTGGGGCAGATGTCCCCGCCCCCCCCCTTCGGAACAGCTTTCCGAAGTGGGGCGGCTGGGGCAGGTGTCCCCACCCCCCCCTTCGGAACAGCGTTTTAAAATGCTGGGGGTCGGGAGCGAAGCGCTGCCGACCCCCAGCATTTTAAAATCTCCCCGTGTCCGGGAAGATTTTAAAATGCTGGGGGTCGGCTGCCGACCCCCAGCATTTTAAAACCTTCCCGGGACACGGGGAGATTTTAAAATGCTGGGGGTCGGCAGCTAACGCTTCGCTCCCGACCCCCAGCATTTTAAAATCTCCCCGGGACAGGGGGAGATTTTAAAATGCTGGGGGTCGGCAAGCGAAACGCTTCGCTGCCGCCGCCAGCATTTTAAGATCGCCCCGGGCAGGCGGGGGAAGGCAGGCGGGGGGGGGCAAAGACTTTTGCCCCCCGCTGGCCTTCAGAAAGAGGTCCTCTTCTGAAGGCCGGCTGTGGGCGGAAAGTCTTTGCTCCCGACCGCCAGCATTTCCCTATGGGCTTTCGTCTTGCGATGCAAGCCCATAGGGAAATTCGTCTTGCGAAGCGCCTCCAAAACAGAAAACCCTTTCGTCTTGCGGGTTTTCCGTCTTGCGAGGCATTCGTCTTGCGGGGTACCACTGTATATAAAAGCCTGAGGTTTGGGGGGGGCAATTGAATCACTGTTTTACAAGCTGCAATAAAGAGCATGAAATCACTACAGGACTCCCAAGTATATTTCAGTGCAAATCCCTGCCAAAGAAGAAAAGGTGAAATAAAATCAGAAGAAATGGAGGCAGTGAGAGATTTTACTTTCTTGGGCTCCATGATTACTGCAGATGTGACAGCAGCCACGAAATTAAAAGACGCCTGCTTCTTAAAAAGCAGAGACATCACCTTGCCAACAAAGGCCCATATAGTTAAAACTATGGTTTTCCAGTAGTTGATGTATGGAAGTGACAGCTGGACCATAAAGAAGACTGATCGCGAGAATTGATACTTTTGAATTTATGGTGCTGGAGCTCTTGAGAGACCATGGACTGCAAGAAGATCAAACCTATCCATTCTGAAGGGAAAATAGCCCTGAGTGCTCACTGGAAGGACAGATCCTGAAGCTGAGGCTCCAATACTTTGCCACCTCATGAGAAGAGAAGACTCCCTGGAAAAGACCCTGTATGTTGGGACAAGATTGAGGGCACAAGGAGAAGGGGACGACAGAGGATGAGATGGTTGGACAGTGCTCTCAAGCTACCAAGCATGAGCTTGACCAAACTGCAGGAGGCAGTGGAAGACAGGAGTGCCTGGCGTGCTCTGGTCCATGGGGTCACGAAGAGTCGGACATGACTAAACGACTAAACAACAACAACAACAACAACAAAGCCTATGAAACAGGCCTATAAGATTCCATACCTTGTAAAGCTGTTTCACGGAAGGGCCATTCACATTTGGGACTCTCAGTTTTGCAACATGCAATTGTCAATCCGTCTTCTAGCACAGGACAGCAAGGGGTGGGCCGTCTCCTCATTCAGAGTGAAGGAAGTGCCTGTGGAAAGGATGGATATTGTAGCCGGCAGGGACTGCGGAACCTTGCAAATGCAAACAAACTCCTGTATGATGGCCCCATTCGCACATGCCCAGCGTTGCTCCCCTGGAATTGGGGCCTACCGTAGCCAGGCCGCAACCCACTCACCCCTTCCCAGGACTAGGTAAGCAGCCATTCTGCCCATACAGGTGTGAAAAATTGTTCTTGTAATTACTACCCAGTACGTTTCCAAGCAGAACTCAAAGTGTTGGTGCTGACCTTTAAACCCCTTGGTCAGTATACCTGAAGGAGAGTCTCCACCCCCATCGTTCTGCCCTGACACTGAGGTCCAGCTCTGAGGGCCTTCTGGTGGTTCCCTCGCTGCGAGAAGCCAAGTTACAGGGAACCAGGCAGAGGGCCTTCTTGGTAGTGGCACCCACCCTGTGAAACGCCCTCCCCACCAGATGTCAAAGAGAAAAACAACTACCAGACTTTTAGAAGACATCTGAAGGCAGCCCTGTTTAGGGAAGCTTTTAATGTTTAATAGTTATTGTATCTCAGTGTTCTGTTGGAAGCCGCCCAGAGTGGCTGGGGAAACCCAGCCAGATGGGCGGGGTATAAATAATAAATTATTATTATTATTATTATTATTATTATTATTATTATACCTGTGCTTAGGATGGAGACAGGCTCGCTCCGCTCGCTGGAACCTCCCATGTTGACGGCTTTCACAGAGAGCAAGTAGTTGTGTCCTGGCTCCAGCTGAATCAGCGCTTCACAATTTGGAATGCCAACAATGGACCTGGAGAGAGAGAAAAACAGAAGGAAACCTAACGGATCACTGTTGTCAAGGGAGCACAAAAGGCATTTGAGGAAGAGTGGAGAAATGGGGCAGAAAGAGTCCTCCCTCACCCCCTCCACACACAAATCTGTTCCGATGTCGGGATCAAAATCTTTGGAGTGGGACAAAGGCAGCCGTCTGAGGTGAGCCAGGAACCAGAAGCTCCAATCAGCACAAAAGAGCGAGAAGACAGAAGTCCTGAGTGGCTAAAAGCTCCCTTTTCATGCTGATTGGTGGCTCTTGGGTGGAGACTGCAGAAATAGTCTTTGACCCCTTGCAATTCCCAAGGCCCAATGGTCTCAGTGGTGGGTCAAGTGGTGCCTACTGTTATGTCCTGAGGTTCTCACCCTGGGCCAGCAGGGGGATACTGTAGATAGTTTTCACTCAGGTCCACATATGCAAATAAGGAATTGAAAGTGACGTTCAGTGATTGGATAGTTACAGAAAGTGGTTACTGCTGCGTTGGAGTGGAGCTCTATATAAGCAGGCTGGCTGAACCCTTCAGTTAGTTCTGTTATGGCCTGTGAATAAACAAGAGCTGTTTGAAGAATCGCTGTGTCGTCTGATATGTTCACCCACAACTTAACGCCTACTGTAAAAGAAAGGTAAAGCTAAAGGGCCCCATGGCAGTTAAGTCCAGTCAAAGGCAATTATGGGGTTGCTCATTCCGCTTTCAGGCCGAGGAAGCCAGTGTTTGTCCACAGACAGCTTCCGGGTCACATGGCCAGCAGGAGTAAACCGCTTCTAGCACAATGGGACACCGTGATGGAAGCCAGAGTGCATGAAAACACTGTTTAACTTCCCGCTGCAGCGGTACCAATTTATCTACTTGCACTGATGTGTTTTCAAACTGCTAGGTTGGCAGGAGCTGGGACAGAGCAACAGGAGCTCACCCCCATTGTGGGGATTCGAACCACCGACCTTCCGACCGGCAAGCCCAAGAGGCTGAGTGGTTTAGACTACAGCGCCACCCACGTCCCTGTGCACCTACTGCAGTGTATGTATTATCAACTACTGTATTTTTCACTCTATAAGATGCACCAGACCATAAGACGCATCTAGTTTTTGGTGGAAGAAAACAAGAAAAAAAATATTCTGAATCCCAGAAGTCAGAATAGCAAGAGGGATCACTGTACAGCGAAAGCAACGACCCCTCTTGCTGTTCTGGCTTCTGGGATAGCTGCACAGCCTGCATTCGCTCCATAAGACGTACACACATTTCGGCTTACTTTTTAGGGGAGAAAAAGTGCGTCTTATAGAGCAAAAAATACGGTGAATACCAACAAAAAAGGCACGTGGCCTTTTTAAGAGAAACAGCTATGACCCAGGAGACCTGCTGTAGAGAAGCTTTTTGCCTTGTATGCAGCCTCCCAGGCCTTATCAGGAATGAAGTTTGCTAACCCTTAGCTCAAAACTCCATCCTTCCCCTTGGCTCTTGGGGCGTTTTGAAAAGACATGGCCCGAGCTAAACCGCGGCATTGCATGCATCTAATACTATGCAGCTCACTCAGTAATGATGTTCCCGTCCTCTCCATCTGTCAGCCTTGGACAATTCAGCAGTGTAGGAGTCAACAGGATTTGTGTTCCCAGATTCCCAGCGCACCAGCGCTGCATGTTCACAACTCTGGATCTCCTTCCTTTTGAGGACAGGTGCTAAAGGAGCTTTAAAAAAAGAAGAAGCAGATAAATATTTTTTCCCTGAGCCATTTGGTTATGAGAGATACTATGAGGGTTTGTCTTTTTAAAAGTATTATAGTATTAAGGTTTTCATTGATTAACTTGAAAACAAAGATCAAAGACACACACACACAAACAGATCAGCCCCTCCACAATGGTTGGGCTTTCAGCATCCTCTCAGATTATCAGTTCTTCTTGCCCCCCTCCCCTGCTGAATATTTTACATTACCGTATTTTTCACTCTATAGGAAGCACTTCTTCCCTCCTAAAAAGCAAGGGAAAAGGTGTGTGCGTCTTATGAAGCGAATGCAGGGGGAGGCAGGCGGGGAAAGCCTCCAAGAGCCGCACACAAGCTCCGTGCGGCTCTTGCGGGCTTTTCCCCAGGAGGGAGAAGGGACTGACTGGCCACATCAGTCCCTTCTCCCACCTTGTAGAAAAAGCCCACAGGAGCCAAGCACCCTTTAAAGAGCGCGCGGCTTCTGCGGGCTTCTGTGGGAGGTGGGGGAATTCCCCCACCTGGTAGAAAAGCCTGCAGGAGCACCGCACCTTTAAAGGGTGCGCGGCTCCTGTGGGCTTTTACGGGAGATGGGGGAATTCCCACACCTCTCGTAAAAGCAGGGAGAAGGTCTGGGAGAAGCACACAGGCTGCGCGCTTCTGTCCGCTGCTCCCAGAGCTGGGGGGTCATATTTTTTTCCTTTATTTCCCCCTCTGAAAATTAGGTGCGCCCTATGGTCAGGTGCGCCCTATGGAGCGAAAAATACGGTAATTTATTCCTTTATTTCATTGCAGTATTTATATTCCACCATCTCATGTAAAATATCAAGGCGGTATTCAGCAATTTTATGCAAATATAGTAAAGCATTTGGAACTCCCTCCCACTTGAAATCAGGCAGGCACCATCCCTGCTAAAGTTCAGGCTCCTGGTTAAAACAATTTCGTTTCAGGTGGTCTTTGCATCATGAATTCTTATTTAATGTTTTTGTTTTAACCTCATGTTTTTGTTTCCATTTTTGAGATTTTAAATTTCTGAGGTTTAAAGTGCTTGAAGTTTAATTGATGCTTTATATTTTGCATATTTTTTATCGCCATAAGCTGCTTTGAGGCCCAGATGATTAAAAAGCGGGATATAATCTTTAAAAATATCTATTCATTTTTTTTTATTTCTTTATTTAATTTGTATACTGCCCTATACCTGTAGATCTCACAACATAAAATCACAATATAAAGACCCCCAGAAAATACATAATAAAAACAAAAACAAACCAATAAATTATATATTAATTAATATACATAAATATATAAACAAACAAAAATAAAATACTATACATGCAGTACAAAAATTATCATTAAAATGACTGGCTAATCTGAAGAAAATTCAAGCTGAATAGGCATAAAAGGATCTTGAAGATATTCTTGAAAGATAACAGTGAGATTGCCTGCCAAATTATCTACTAGAAAAGGCTTTTATAGTGTTGTTTTGTCTTTGTAAGCAGCTCTGGTGGGGTGTAAGTTTTTGAGATAAATAAAAAAACTTGCAGAGTTCAACAAACTTTAGCTGCTTCACGCCCCACTTCTGTAGACTTTGCTTCGTTCAAAACTCAGGAAAAGGCGAATGTCAAAAGCCATTCGAAATCAGAAATGCATTTACCTGTGATGTAAACAGCTCGTTCACTCGCTGAACCGACCCGGCTCTGTTGAGGGCTTTTCACCCAAAACTCATACTGCGCGTTGGGCGCCAGGTTAGTAACTGTGCAATATGTTTCTTTCACGTTTAGCATAAACGCTGCAGTGAGAAAGCGGGAGATTTAGGAAGTTATTTTAAAATGGCCTTTTCCGAAACCTGCTTCTAAGCAGGAACCCTTTCAATATCTGCTGCACCATTTCATAGTTCAGTGGCGGGAGCCTCTCAGCCAGATTTAATTTTCAAATAAAAATAAAGATAATGCTTTGTATTTTCCTACTGGCTCACCAGTTTTTAAAAAGGTTTCAGGACTGTTGTTTCAGGACCCCGGACAACCACCTCGACAGGTGCTTGAAATTATAGCTCTGTGTGTGGGAAACTAAAGTTCCCAGAATTCTTTGAGGACAGTCATGGCCATAGCTGTCAACTTACAGATTTGAAAATAAGGGACCAGAAGCCTCGAAAATAAGGGATCAGCAGCCAAAATAAGGGATTTTTAGTCAACCACCTGAAATACGAAGTTAAAAGGGACCAGATAATTTTGGAGAGCAGCACCGGTTTTTAGCCCTTCGTTTCCAGAGGTTGCTGCTCAGGAGACCAGCTGATGAAACACTGCAATTAAATAACTACAAGCAGCAACCACTTTTTCGTGCAAAACGAAGTCCGAGCTATGAAGATGCTACCCTAGACAGAGATGCTCAGTTCGGCGGCCGCGAGGAGGATGGCAGCGGAAGAGCCCAAGGCTCCCGCCAGTCCCAGCGGGGAGGGGCTCCTGGGGGCCAAGGCTGGTGAGAGGAGGCCGGAGGGGGGCAGGCCAGGCAACCAAGCAACCCAGTTGGAGCCTCCCTCCACCCTGGCTGGCAGGGAGGGAGGGAGAGGAGCTGCTTCCTTTGAAACCCGGGAAATTTAAGGGACATCATCAATAAGGGACAGCAGTGGGACATGGTGCTGGGATAAGGGAGTTTCCCACCAAATAAGGGACGGTTGACAGCTATGGTCATGGCGTATAGGCAGCCTTACCGTCCTGCTCCTCTTTTGATGTCTCGTTGCTCACTCGTTTGTAGTACAGCTGGTAGCTTTCGACAATATCTTCTGAAAAGAAGCTCCAGCAGACTCTCACGGACGTACCAGTAGCAGAATTGGGATCCTGGGTGTTCATTACTGGTGCACAAGGAGGCAAAGGAACTGGAACAAGGAGGGCGGAAGGGGAAAATATAATCTGTTAAACAGAATTCACATGGCGAATTCCAAAGATAAGCAACACCACTTAACAGAAGAAATTGCTTTATATTTTATGCTAGTTGTCTGCCTGGTTTAGTATTTAGTCTACACCAAGCTGATGGTGGGGAGAACCACCAAGGGCCACACTTCTTTTTTGGGCAATCTCCCGAGGGCCACATGACAGTGGTGGGTGTGGCTAGAGACAAAGTGGGTGGAGCAATACATGTAAATTTTCGCTTTGTACAATAGATTAGTTTCTACGTACCCACCCACCCCAGCTCTTTCTTCCATTCAGACAAGAAAGACGTATTATTGTAACAACAACAACAACAACAACAATTTATTTATACCCCGCCCATCTGGCTGGGTTTCCCCAGCCACCCTGGTGGCTCCCAACAGAATTAAAAGCACAATAAAACATCAGACATTAAAAACTTTCCTAAACATTGAGTTCAAAGACACTTTTCAGCCAGGCAGAAATCATTGGGGCACAAGCAAAGCCAGTAAGGGGTATGGACGGGGGAGAATTCTGAGGGTCAGATAGAAACCAGAAATAAATACAATGAAAATACCAGGGACTGAATTAATGGAGTCCATTAATTCCTGAATATCAGAGAAATCTATGACCCGGGCTTCAAAGTTTGTCGGCACTGAAAGATCTATATCCATGTCCTTTTTCAAGAAGTCGACCAATCTGCAAGTGCCAGAGAAATGGAGAGTAAGACAGCAACTCTAAGAGCTTGGCTATATATTAATGTCTCATATTTTCTCATGTGTGCGTGTTTGTGTGTGTTTGAGATAGATATAAATCCGTTATGTCAAAATCATCCTCATCATTATTATGTACAGTATACAAGTGGGATCTGCAACAAAGTGTTGCAGTATGGACTGCCCCTGTTCAGAATACTCCATTCCTTTCCCCCATCTCTCATGGTTTTCTCTTCTCCACTCAGCGATCAGTTAGCATTCTGTGTCCACTGAGCATGCTCAGTCCTCATGGGACTACTGGGAGGCATCCCCCCCAGCCACCTTTAGTAATTTCCCCCCCTAAATAATTTTTGTACTTCTGCTATTTACGCCTGGTGATATGCCCATGAATGGTGGCAACCTAAGCTACATAAGGACTGACACTTGGAAAGTTGAGTTTCTTAGCTGCTATTTAATGCTTCTGTCCCATTCTTCTGTCAGATGAATACTTAAAACAAATTACAAAAGAAAGAGCAATACTGTTATGTACTGAAGTTCTCACCCTGGGCCAGCAGGGGAATACTGTAGATAGTTATGCAAATAAGGGATCGAAAATGACGTTCAGTGATTGGATAGTTTTAGAAAATTGTTTACAGTTACATTGTACTGGAGCTCTATATAAGCAGGCTGACTGAACCCTTCAGTTCAGTTCTGTCCTGACCTGTGAATAAACAAGAGCTGTTTGAAGAATTGCTGTGTCATCTGCTATGTTCACCCACAACTTAACAAATACAATATGGCCTTCCCAAACTTGATGCCCTCCAGATATTTTGGCCTACACCTCCTGCTAGCCCCAGCATGGCCAATGGCCAGGGATGATGGGAATTGTAGTTCAAAACATTTGGAGGGTACCAGGAGGTTGAGGAAGGCTGCAATTGGACAATATTGGAACCACAAATCAAACACAGACCCTCCAAGTGTCCCTATTTTCAGGGACATTCCCTGATTTAGAGAAGTCATCCCGGTTTCTGATTTGATCCTGGAATGCCCCACTTTTCCTTAAAGGTAAAGGTAAAGGAACCCCTGACCATTAGGTCCAGTCATGACCGACTCTGGAGTTGTGGCGCTCATCTTGCTTTATTGGCTGAGGGAGCCGGCATACAGCTTCCGGGTCATGTGGCCAGCATGACCAAGCTGCTTCTGGCAAACCAGAGCAGTGCATGGAAACGCCGTTTACCTTCCCGCCGGAGCGGTACCTATTTATCTACTTGCACTTTGACATGCTTTCCAACTGCTAGGTTGGCAGGAGCAGGGACCGAGCAACGGGAGCTCACCCCGTCGCGGGGATTCGAACCGCCGACCTTCTGATCGGCAAGTCCTAGGCTCTGTGGTTTAACCCACAGCGCCACCCATGTCACTTTTCCTTAGGGTGTCCCTATTTTCATCGGAGAAATGTTACAGGGTATGGAGTTATCCAACCCCCGAGCCGTCTGAAGACAACCCTCTATAGGGAAGTTGTGTGTTTTTACATGTGTTGGAAGTTGCCCAGAGTGGCTGGGGCAACCCAGTAAGATGTGTGGGGTATAAATAGTAAAATTATCATTATGGAATGGGACGTCCCTATTTTCATTGGAGAACTGTTGGAGGGGATGCAAACATAATCGTTAAAAGTTCACTTCGTGACCATGGGATGGTGACGACGACTCTCAACCCAAGCTATCTCACAAGTTGTTGTGTGGATAAACGCGGGGGGGGGGACCATGTCTTTCACCCTGATCCATTTTGTAATAAACATGAGGGATGGACACAGGCTCTGAAGCATAAGAAAGATATTCAGTATATTCATCTTAAGTACGCAGGAGGGTGAGGAACTACGAATTCAGGGCTTGATATTACCTGTGGCTTGTCGCTACTGCGGCCTGTAGACAAGAGAGGCAGAGAGAGAGAGAAGGAGAAGGAGGAGAAAAAGGTGGTTTAATGATAGGAACACATTATAATCAAAATTAAAGGGGCACAGGAATGTTAAGGTATGCAACAGCAACAACAAAGGTTTTGCCATTTAACCACAAAATACTATTGTTCATAAAAATGGCATCTGTTGATCTAATAACTTGGAACTTGACATACATGATTTACCTGAAGAGGTCTATGATATGCCGAATTTCAAACAGATATAATAAAATTACCACAAGTTCAGCAGGTTAAAAAGTGCTGAAAAGTGACACATTTCTTCTTTCTAATCCACTTATCATATATTTATTTCCAATTTTGGTGAAAACTACTACCCGTACTTTATTTTGGCTTGTCAAGGAAGGCATGCTTCCATGAAGTTTGCTAAAGTTCTGAGCAGCCGTTATAATAATAATAATAATAATAATAATAATAATAATAATATATTTATTATTTATACCCCACCCATTTTTAATCTTTTGTTGGAAGCTGCCCAGAGTGGCTGGGGAAACCCAGCCAGATGGGTGGGGTATAAATAATAAAGATGATGATGATGATGATGATGATTGTCTTCTAACACCTCTCAGCACTCTTAAGAAAAGCAGTTCCCAGCATTCTTTGGGGGAAGCCATAACAGTTTAAAGTGATTTAAAAGTATAGTGCAGATGGGGGACTAAATTTAGATATAATCTTCGGGGTTCTCTTCTGGCCTGGCACAGTTTGGAAAGTTTTATTGGGGGGGATTATTATTTGGAAGACTGCCTTCCACCCCTCCAGTTCAAATTTAAAGAGAATAAAGCTGTTGCTAAAAATAGCAAATAAAACCCTTGTGGAGGACTTTAGGAAAAATGCAATTTCTTCTTTTATCTCCTTCTCAAAGATTGCTGCGATTGTTCTATAAAAAGCCCTCCCCCCCCACTTGTACTCCGGCTACACGACAGAGCAAAATTACGGTGATCACTCACAGGAATTGCAAATCCCCTGCTATGTTCTGAACTGAAGCACTTGTCTATAATAGGGCTTTTCTCAAAATGTGGTCCGCTGGCTGGACTCATGAATCAAAATGCAGGAGATTTCTGCCACCTTTCAGCAAGTCAGTATTAAACCCATTCATCAAATCAATTCACTCTCTCTCTCTCTCTCTCTCTCTCTCTGTGTGTGTGTGTGTGTGTGTGTGTGTCAACACCACTTGTTGATGCATTTCAGTTGTGCTACGTTTATCATCAGTATAATTTGTGACACTTTGTGCTGCTCTGATCTGATTGGAAGCAGGGATTCAACCCCATTGTGCCTATCTTCTTCTTTTAATTATTATACATTTTTATTAATTTTAACATATCATTTCCAACAGTCATTTAGCATAATTTCTGGTCTTATACAATATCTTGGACTTCCGTCAACAACCTCAGAAGATTTCCATTCTTTATCACTTATTCTGCATTTCTTAATTTCTCTATTACTTTTAATTATCATTACCTAATAGTTCTCTTCATAGCCTTCCTTGCAATATTTCACCTAATCCTCCTTACATAACTTCTTGCGGTCCTACTAGTGTGATCTGTTTATTACAATTGCTTTCCAAATAGTTCAAATATTTACTCCAGTCTTCTAAGAATCTCTGGTCCCGCAGGTTTCGACTCCTTCCTGTTTAATTTATCTCATTCTGCATAGTCTATTAATTTCATTTGCCGCTCTTCTTTCGTCGGTAATTCTTCTTGCTTCCATTTTTGTGCCAATAATATTCTTGCTGCCGTTATTGCATATAAAAATAATTTACAGTCCTGTCTGTTAATGTCCTCCCCTACAAGGCCAAGTAAACCATTGTGCCTATCTTCAATCAGAAGCACCCCATCAAATTCAATGGAGCTTAGCCAGTGATGTTTTTCTAGGGAAAGAGGTGCTGGACCTCACCATAAACGCCTTCCTTTGCTTGCCTTCTATCACTGTGCCATTGAGAGCGTGCTCACTTATGGCTTATGTGTGTGGTACGGAAGCTGTACTACCCAGGACAGGATGGGGTTGTGCAGAGTTGTTAAGGCAGCAGAGAGCATTGTTGGCTGCCCACTCTCCACCTTAGAGCAGATTTATGCCACTAGGTGCCATAGGAAGGCACTGGACATAGTAAAAGATCCATCGCATCCTGGTCACTGTCTCTTCGAGCTCCTGCCGTCGGGACGGAGATACAGGACGATGAAGACAAGAATGAGCCGTCTTAAGAACAGCTTCTTCTCCAGAGCGATCTCGGCCCTGAATGGAAGCCTGGACTTTGAAAGTCATCTAATCTTCCTTGCTGTACTATACTGTATTGTTTTAATTAGTGTTTTTATGGAGCAGTCAAGTAATTTCGTTGTCCCCGAGAGGGGGTAATGACAATAAAGATATTATTATTATTATTATTATTATTATTATTATTATTATTATTATTATTATGGCACCCACCTGAGGGGTGCCAGAACCGGGTTCTGTTGAATTCCAGCTGAAAAAAGGCCCTGAGCTTAGCTCTCCCCACCCTCAAAATATTCGGTGTTGGAGAAAATCATTTACCCTGCAATAGCCTGGCCTTCACCAGCTTCTGAACATGCCAGTGTTCAGTCTCACAATGGATCTGATTGTCCTTCTTACAGAAGAGCTGCTTTTTCCCCTTTCAGTTTCTCTTAAGCCGCTTTGTGGGACAGAGGCTTGCGAGTACCTACCCTATATTGAAAGCACACGGCTTCCTCCAAAGAATCCTGGCATCTGTATGTAAAAATGTCACAGTGTTCCCAGGGCAATTAACAAGTACTGTATTTTCTGTGTATAAGAACGTTCCCATGTATAAGGACGCCCCCCCAATTTTTGGGGACTCCAAATTAAGAAAACACCACCCAGCACTGCCTGTGTATAAGACGCCCCCCCATTTTTGGGGACTCCAAATTAAGAAAACACCACCAGCACTGCCTGTGTATAAGACGAGCCCCCAATTTTAAACCTAAAAACCTAGTCTTAGACACGGAAAAATACGATACATCTATTAAAAAACACACACTCAAGAACCGAAAAGCAGTAGGCTTTTTAGTAACTGCTGAATAAAATGTGTCAGGTAGGCCATTTGTATAATCCTCATAATATCGCTTGGAGTTTAGCAACTCTGCTGTGCAGTTCTTTTGTTCCTTACAGACGCTCCCTCAGAAAATGTGGGTCGCATCCATACTACACATTTAAGCACTCTTTCACCACTTTAACCAACACAGTCAAGGGCGCTGACTTGGCCCAGGTTATGGGTGCCCAATGGTACCCGTGACGTAACGTGATGACATCATGATGTCACGTTGTGTCGGTCATGTGGAACCGCTTCTGGGCCTCACAGGGTCTCGGAGATTATGCCAGAACCTCAAGTTTCTACCAGAAGTCACATTCAGAGGTTGGCAGGGCCTCGGACATCACTTCTGAGACTTGCGGGGTCTTGAAGGTCACATCCGAGTCCTCACAAGACCTCCGAAGGTCCTCTGGGAGGGTTGCATTGGGGCTCCAACACAACGTCCGGTGGAAACCAGAAGTCACGTCAGAACCCACAATTTTTGGTGCTAGACCTGCGGCCTATGATCACCAGTTCCCCCTAAAGAATTCTGGGAACTGCAATTTTTTAAGGGTACTGATTTAAGGCTACATTCCCAGCACTCTTAAACTACAGTCTCCAGGACTCTTTAAGGAAAGTGGGATAAAAATAATAAATCTCATTTAATTTTAATTTGCTTACAGACAGTCTCATTTGCATTTATCAACTGACTCTTAAAACAAAACAAAACAGATTTGAGGTTAAAGACTAAATAAGTACCGTATTTTTCACTCTATAGGACGCACCCGACATAGGACGCACTTGTTTTAGAGGGGGAGAACAGGGGGGGGATTGCCCCTCTCTGCTCAGCGCCCCTTCAGCGAAGCGGCAGGAGAAATGGCTGAAGGGCCGCTGCGCAACTCTCCCTCTCTGCTGAAGCCAGGAGAGTCTTGCTCTCCCGGCTTCAGCAAAAGGAACCCCGCGCTGTGCTCCGAAGGCTTCAGGCGGCTATCCCTGAAGCCTGGGAGAGCGAGAGGGGTCGGTGCGCCCCAACCCCTCTCGCTCTCCAGGCTTCAGCGAAAGCAATGCGAAGCCTCCAGAGCCTCTGCGCTTTGGAGGCTTCGCGTTGCTATCGCTGAAGCCAAGGAGCCTGCATTCGCTCCATAGGATGCACACACATTTCCCTTTAATTTTTGGAGGGGGAAAAGTGCGTCCTATAGAGCGAAAAATACGGTATTTCATCACTGGTTATTTCCATCGCATACATCTCCTTACCTTGATTGCATTCACTTTTTTTCACCTTGGCTGAGATCCTCAATGGTTTCCATCAGGTCTTACATGTGTCCAGGTTGCCTCCACAGCTGACCAGCTGCTCATACAATCCTTCCAGCTTCTCCTTCTTCTCTTCCCCCAAAGCCTGCATGACTTCCTCATACCTTTGCTCGAGGGTCAACATGAGATCATTGTAGCCCCTCTCCAAGTTCTGCTCCTGCCTAGCAAAATTCTCCTGGAAAGAGAGCATTTCAGGGTTGGAATGGTTTGCTGAGCAATTGCCACCCAAAAGATCCACGAAAGGACCTACACGACAAACCTGCCTGGATTTTATAATACTGGTTCTGGGCTGCATCAATAGGAGTATAGCATCTAGATCAAGGGAAAGTAATAGTTGCCACCTGTATTCTGCTCTGGTCAGACCTCACCTGGAGTACTGTGTCCAGTTCTGGGCACCACAGTTCAAGAAGGACACTGACAAACTGGAACGTGTCCAGAGGAGGGCAACCAAAATGGTCAAAGGCCTGGAAACGATGCCTTATGAGGAACGGTTAAGGGAGCTGGGCATGTTTAGCCTGGAGAAGAGGAGGTTAAGGGGTGATATGATAGCCATGTTCAAATATATAAAAGGATGTCATATAGAGGAGGGAGAAAGGTTGTTTTCTGCTGCTCCAGAGAAGCGGACACGGAGCAATGGATCCAAACTACAAGAAAGAAGATTCCACCTAAACATTAGGAAGAACTTCCTGACAGTAAGAGCTGTTCGACAGTGGAATTTGCTGCCAAGGAGTGTGGTGGAGTCTCCTTCTTTGGAGGTCTTTAAGCAGAGGCTTGACAACCACATGTCAGGAGTGCTCTGATGGTGTTTCCTGCTTGGCTCGGTGGCCCTTGTGGTCTATTACAACTCTATGATTCTATGATTCTATTCTATAATAGGTGTTTTTTTTAAAAAAAAGAAGCAGATTTTCCAGCTGCACAAATTTCCCACCAGACACCCCACACTAAAAAGAGAGAAATCTGAATGAACACAAAGCGCGCTTTGCTCTTGGAATCAGTGGCAGTTTCTACATAGGGGCCGGTTGTTGTTATCTACTACGCAGCAACGGTTCATTTATGGATCTGTCTTAATTCAGTAACCTGAACAAACATATACCCCTGCATTGCAAAATGGGACAATCTACCAAAATGCAAACACAACACACTGGCTAATAACTTAGTAAATATATAATCGGTATGATGTCATTCAAAATATACGAATAAGCCACTTCAAAATAATATATATATCATACAACACATCTCACAAATATACAAGAAACTGCAAGTTGTTATACGTATCAAGTCAAACAAAGGTTTGAACACCAAACCATCTCTCAATGGAAGACGTCTCACACAAGTCTTAAAGGAAAACACCTCTAAGCTATTCATTGGTTGTTTGAACCTTTGTTTGACTCTGATACGTATAACAACTTGCAGTTTCTTGTATATTTTGTGAGATGTGTTGTATGATATATATATTATTTTGAAGTGGCTTATTCGTATATTTTGAATGACATCATACCGATTATATATTTACTAAGTTATTAGCCAGTGGTTGTGTTTGCA